>CM067337.1:80557500-80600000 GCA_034376525.1 Nicotiana benthamiana | reverse complement strand
CCAACTTTGGCCGCAAGTTTTGAATCGTTTATATTTTATATGTTTTATAAAATAATAAGAAAATTATTAAAAAAAATTATGTGGGTCCCACTTTTGCGATCAACATTGGTCGCTAATCTCAGTATATCTTTGACCAAGCAAGTCAGACCAGTCCAGTCAACAGTTTGACTAAATTTGTGTTCAAATAGCGATCATCTATGGTCGCTAAATTATTTCAAATATTTATTTATTATTTTCGATAGTTTGGCGACCAACTTTGATCACTTATTTTTACGGACCAAATTTGATCGTCAATTCTTGGACATTTTTCTTGGACATTTTTTGATCGAATTCTAGTAGTGCACGCTTTTTTACGTTAGCTTCATATGGAATCAATAGAGCGTTTGCAATTCTCTCAAAATGTTGGAATATAAGCATTTTTTGTAATAAAAGACTTCTAGCCTTTCTAATCATGCTTGTCTTAAAATTAGGTAGCCACCTAATCTAATGTGACAATGAATCATTTATTTGTTATTGGCTTGCTGCCACGTGGGGTAGGGTGGGGTGTTTTTTTTAATCTTTATTCAGTTATTAGATAATTAAATAATATCCCGTCACTCGTTAATTAATCAATTATCCGCATAATTAAGAATTGTCTTAAATTACATAAAATTCTACTCACTTTAAATACACTTTATACATTTTACTATCACGATCATATGATACCTTGTATGTTAATAGTCCATAAATATCAGGTATTGACGCACGGCCTGAATTTTATCCCAACATGCCAAACTTGGATGAAAATTCATTTTCTTTGACTTGTTTTCCCTCTTACCTTTACGAATTTACACATCACTTGTGAAATAGCATAATCCTTATAATTTTGAGATAATCTTTTCCTCTGATTGATGTCAATTACCTTACGACAAATTCAACGTACAATACTACAGAGTGCAACATCGTAATAATTTAATAATGCAAAGCATAACATCATCGTAATGTTGCGTGACATAACACGTATTATATAATTGAATAATATAGCGATACGTGGAATAACAGACAGACAAAAAGCAAGGCAAGTAGAAACCAAGAACTGGACAGCAACTTCGGTTGGCACCGGGAAGACCCCGAATAGAATATTGTTAATGAAGAGAAATGGATGGTTTCCATCCGATGATATTCAATGAAGAATATTCTTCGGTATTAAATACACAATCCACTATAGAGAATTTTAGCATTCATAGTCTACAGTTACACATTCATTATTGGTCCCCATAATTGCCATTTAATAGGGCGCTTGATCCTAGGACCCTATTCCCTAGATGCAACAATAAATAGTGACCTCAACAATCATTGTAAGGGACATGAATGTTCTGACAAACTTATGCTATACATTATTTTAAGCTCAATACTATTTTATTTTTTTGTCTATTGTTAGTTTTATTACTGCCTAGCTCCCAGAACCAAGCTTTTTACTATCTTATCTCGATTTCAACGCTAAATCTTATATTTTATTTAATTTATTTACTATTTTAGAATTAAATCGATTTGTTTATATATAAACCACGTTACAAATTTAACTATAGTATTTTACAGGTAAATAATTGTAACATGTTGTCATTTGAGGTAAGGAAATGATATAGAGTCTCATATTTTGATGGCTTGTAAACAAGACAGGGTTAGATGTGTCTGTCATCCACCAGGCAAATAGGAGAAGTTTTATTGTGTGTCTTACATAACTTATATTATTTGTGTGAGACTCCTTTTTGTCTTACAAATTTGTCGACCCTAGTGTTACACTTCTGGGTCCACAAAAAATATGGGTCCACAAACTTTGAGACAAAAAGAATATCTCATACAACTAGTGTCAGTTGTATGACACACAAAATAAAGTTTTACTTCGAATAGGAAAAAGGAGGAGCAACCCAATCATAGATTTTACATCATTAGACCTTACAGAGTTACAACTAGGAGTGGCAAACGGGCAGGTCGGGTTGGATATGGTTCCGCTCGAAAACGGATAATGAAAAAATAGATCAATTATTCGACTTGACCCATATTTAATACGGATAAAAAATAGGTCCATATTATCCTTGACTTCTTGTATATGATCACTTTTGGGAGAATTTTTAGTCTCCCTAACTTGAGGAACCCCCAATTTGAGGCTTCACAAATATGAAAGTTAGACTCATTGGTTATTTATTGCTTACTCATTGGTTTTCCCTTTTCTAAATGGATAATATGATTCTTATCCATATTTGACCCGTTTTTAAGAAATTCATTATCCAACCCATTTTTAGTGAATAATATGGTAGCTTCTAAAATGGGTTAGAGGCTTCAACAATGGTGGGCTTCTAGAATTGGTTGTTGCCAGCAGCTGAACTATCAATTCTCCTCCTTCAGCTGCATTCCAACACAATTATTTGAAAGTTATTCCAACTATGTCTCTCCAAAGCTCTAACTTTTCTTGAGTGACAACCTTTGTCAACATGTCTGCTGGATTCTCCTTCGTATGGATCTTTACTAGTTTCAATGGTTGTTGATCCATCACCTCGCGTATCCAGTGATAGCGAATGTCGATGTGTTTTGTCCGAGAATGATACATTGAGTTTTTGCTTAATTTAATTGCACTTTGACTATCACAATATCTTTTATACTCTGTTTGATTTATTCCTAGTTCTTAGAGAAACTGCTTTAACGACAATATTTCTTTTCCAGCTTCCGTTACAGCAATATACTTTGCTTCAGTTGTGGATAGTGCAACACAGTTCTGCAATTTGGACTGTCATGACACAGCTCCCGCTGCAAAAGTATAAACATATCCTGAGGTTGATATTCTTCCATCAGGATTTTTGCCATATCTGAAAATGTATAGCCTTATAAGACTATATCAGCTCCCCCAAAGCACAGACTTGATTTTGAAGTACCTTTAGGATACGTGAGAATCCACTTAACTACCTCTCAATATTTCTTTCCAGGGTTATAAAGAAAACGACTCACCATACCTACCGCATGTGCGATATCTGGCCTCGTGCAAACCATGGCATACATAAGACTTCCAACTACTGAATAATATGGAATTGTAGACATCTCCTCAATCTCTTTCTTGGATGAGGGGCACAAACTCTTGCTCAACTTGAAGTGATTTTCCTAAGGGGCACCTACTGGTTTGGCATTACTCATATTGAACCGTTTGATCACCCGTTCAATATAATTTTCTTGAGATAGCCATAACTTCTTGTTTCTCCTATCTCGAGTTATCTGCAATCCCAAAATATGCTGAGTTGGACCTAAGTCTTTTATTTCAAAGGACTTAGAGAGTTTTTTCTTCAACTGTCTAATTTTTGTTGCATCTTGTCCAACGATCAACATGTCATCTACATAAAGTAGAAGTAAAACAAAATTGCCATTCGAAAATCTTTGAATGTAAACACACTGATCTGCAACAGTCTTTTTATATCCTTGACGTACCATAAATGAGTCAAACATTTTGTACCACTGTCTCGGTGCTTGCTTTGGTCCATATAAAATTTTCGTAAGCTTATAGACAAGGTTTTCTTTTCCGGAAACCTCAAAACCTTTCGGTTGCTCCATATTGATTTCTTCATTTAGATCACCATGAAAAAATGTTGTCTTGACATCCATTTGTTCAAGCTCTAAATTCAAACAGGCTACCAATCCAAGGATGATACTGATTGAAGTCAATTTTACAACTGGTGAAAATATTTCATCAAAATCAATTCCCTTTTTCTGTAGGAATCCTTTGACTACTAACCAGGCTTTGTTCTTCACCACCTTTCCACTACCATCTTTCTTGAGCTTGAATAACCATTTACTCTTCAGTGCCTTCTTTCATTGTGGAAGTTTCACAATCTCATAAATGATGTTTTTCTCTAAAGAGTTCATCTCTTCTGTCATTGCTTGCAGCCATTTTTCTTTATTCTTATGAGATATAGCTTCATGGAAACACTCTGGTCCTCCATCTTCAGAAAGTAGAATATACTCGATTTCTGGGTATCGAGTTGATGGAATCTAACCTTGTTCAGATCAAGGTTGTTGATTATTAGCTTCAGGAGGTGTTCATTGTTCCCCTTTGATGGTTCTGTAGTTTCCTGAGGGGTTTGTGCCTCCCTCTGCCAAAAATCCTCCTGTTCTGCTTCTGGTACTGCTTCATGCTCCCCCATGCTATTTGTGTCAAACTGCAATGGTAGTGGATCTGGACTAACTTTTTGGGCACTAGAACCTCTTTCATAAGACATTGTGGGATTTTTAATGTCTTCAATTGTCTAGTTTTCGTGGACTACAATCCCTACTTCTGATCACCGCCTTCTGTATGGGATCCCATAATCTATACCAAATTCTTCATCTCCATAGCCTATGAAGATACATGGTATAGTTCTACCATCAAGCTTCTTCCTGAGCTCCTTGGATACATGTGACTGTGTTAAACAACCGAATACCCTTAAGTGAGAATATGAGGGATTCTTACCGGACCATATTTTCTCTAGAACCTTAAAATTCAACGGGGCTGATGGTGACCGCTTGATTAGGTAGCAGGTGGCGCGAACAACTTCTCCCCAGAATGCCTTAGGCAGCTTTGTCATACTGATCATACTTCTGACTCTTTCCATAATTGTCCGGTTCATTCTCTTGGCTACTCCATTGTGCTGGGGGTGCGTGGGACCGTCTTCTCATGTCGAATCCCGTGTCTCTTAGAATAAGAATCAAAATCCTTAGAAGTATACTCGCCTCCATTATCTAAGGGAAGGAATTTTAATTTCTTTCTCGTTTCACGCTCTACCATGGCATGAAATATCTTGAAATAGGCAAAAGCCTGTCCTTTTTCTTTGAGAAGTACACCCATTTCGAGAAGAATCATCAATGAAAGTCAGAAAATACCTATTGCCGCCAAGTGACTTTCCTCCATGGGACCACAAATATCAGAGTGTACCAGACTGAGTAACTCTGATTTTCTGGTTGAAGAAAATGTAAAAGAGACTCTATGTTGCTTTCCGAATAAGCAATGATTACAAGGGTCTAAAGCAGCATTCTTGTTCATTCCGATAAGCTGCTTTTTTCGTTAGAATTGATATCCCCTTTTCGCTCATGTGATCGAGTCTCTGGTGCCACAATATTTGAGATGCCTATTTTTTCCATAACATTGAGGCTTTCTGAATATACCTTCACATGAGTTTTATATAATTTTCCACAAATATGTCCTCGAGCGAGAATCTTAACCCCTTTCAACAATTTCCATGTGCTTTTTCCGAAAAAACATTCATAGCCCTCTTTGTCAAGAGCTATACTGATATTAGGTTTAGACGAAGATTTGGCACATGATGGACATCATTCAATATCATTGTACTCCCGATATTTTTTTGTATTTTGACATCACCAATTCCAACTATCTCACAGGAAGAAGTGTTCCCAATCTTCACTACTCCAAAGTCTCCTGCTTTGTATGTTGTGAAGAATTTCGGGATGTGGCATGGTATGATGCTGCGGTATCTACCACCCATTCGTTGTCTTCTTGACTTGAGACGTGAAGGCATGTCTCTTCTTCGATGGAATGAATGGCTACCTCTCTGTGGGTAGTGACTAATGTTTCTCCATCCTTCTGGTTCAACTGCTCCTTCTCCTTCTGGAATTTTTTGCAGTTCTTCTTTAAATAGCCCTTTATTCCACAGTGGTAGCATGCATATGATGACTTCCTACCATCTTTGTATATTCCCCTACTCTTGCTTCTGTCCCTCCTCTTATCTTGACTTTTTTCTTGTTGTCTCCCTCTTTCTGTAATAAGGGAATGCGACTCACCATGATCGATGTCCTTTCTTCCGGCTTCTTCATTAAATAAGGCATCTTAACCATAGACATGCTCAGATTTGCACTAGGAGCTGAATTACTGAGAGAGACTACAAGTGTCGTCTAGTTATCAAGAAGAGAACTACAAAGTAGTAGCACTTGCATCTCGTCCTCGAGCAGCATGTCAACAGGCGATAATTGATATATCAAGCTCTGAAACTCACTAGCATGCTCGGCAACTGAAGTTTCGTGCTTTAACTTCAAATTTACCAAATGACTCATCAACAAGGCTTTGTTCCTAGCGGTCTTGGCTTGTTACATCCCTTCTAACTTCACCTAGAGGGCATACGCGTCTGTCTCTTGTGCAACATGATGAAAACCGCTATCGTCAATCCATTGTCGAATTTGGCCGATAGTTTTTCTGTTTAATTTCTTTCACTCTGCTTCTTTGGTGGAATTGGGATTGTTACCATTTGCTTCTATGGGATCAAGCAAATCTTTACAACTGAGGAGATCATACATTCGAGGTCTCTATAATGTGTAATTTCTGGTAGTAAGCTTTATCATAGCTCCAGATGATGATGACTCTTCCATTATGTCTTTAAAATGGCTTGGTCAAAATTTTGGAGCAGAATCTCACCAAACGGACCTCACCAACGCGTCCAGAATGGTAAAAAAAATAGTAGGATTGACTCTTCTTGTGTAAAATAGGGCCTCCAGAAAATTTTTAAAATTTACACCAAACTTTTGGGGGATAAATCAGAAATATATTGAACTTTTGGGGCAGATTTATAATTTCAGTAACTTCAGGGGTTATTTCATAAATTTTCAAAAATTTATGATGACTGAGCGCTGACTAAACGCTGACTGGGTGATGATGTGGTGCTGACTGAGCAATTACTATTCATCTTCTTCTTCCTTGGACAGAAGATAAAAAAAATATAGCAAAATTTAAATTGTCAAAACCTTTTCGTTTTTGCTTTGTTTTGCCTCCGGAAAATTGTGTTGAATTCGAATCCACGCAAGGAATCTAATGAAATGATCAAACCACATCGAAGATCACATTTTCGAAAAATATAGATCCGAGTTGAAATATTCGTGTTCCGATATTTCTCGATGAACACAGAATCGAAGGCTCTGATACCACTTGTTGTGATTCTCTGATCACTATGAAGATTATTTGGGTGGAAAAATAACTATATTTCACAAGAATAGAGTTACAGAGAATTTACACCACCAAACTCTCCTTCGTTCTCAAAATCTCTTCCTGGATTGTATTTCAATCTCTTTGGATTGATTTTTCTGTTTAAAACATAAGACTCTATTTATAGCCTTAAAGAAGGTGGTTGGTGGTTGAATTCTTCATTCAACAATAGTGGCTTCTAGAATGGGTTGATAGCTTCAACAATGGTGGACTTCTAGAATTGGTTGTTGGTAGCAGTTGAACTTATCAATTAATTCATGATCTTGTGAACTATCTACTACCCATTATGGGACCCAATTTAATAATATTTTCCCACACTAACTTACTTGTGACATAGAAGATGAATTGTAGTGCTCCACCCATTTCA
This sequence comes from Nicotiana benthamiana, assembly GCA_034376525.1. Classification (NCBI taxonomy): domain Eukaryota; kingdom Viridiplantae; phylum Streptophyta; class Magnoliopsida; order Solanales; family Solanaceae; genus Nicotiana; species Nicotiana benthamiana. The sequence continues at coordinate 80,592,645 of CM067337.1, read as the reverse complement.
ATTTATATGACACTTTTCGTATTAGTTTACTCCAAAAAGAATGACACAAAATATATTTTATAGTAATCTAATCTTTATTTCTTCTTTATCTATTTTGTCCTTAATGAGAAGTTTTATAGGCACACAAATATTATTCGCATACAAATCTTTTATCTCTTTGATTTTTAAGATCACAAATTTTAAAAGTTATTATTTTCTTTTAATGTAACGGATCAAACTATCTCATATAAACTTATGCACATAGAGTACATGACTCCTACAAAGAATAAATGCATTAGACCGTATTGAAGAGGTTATAGGCTTTTGATTTAAAGGTATTCATTATCTATTCTTTCTTTTATATTTTAGTAAATTGTTAACTCCTTAGTTAAGAGATGAGCTAGTTAATTTGATGAATATAATATTGTGTGATGTAAAAGTAAAAAGTTGCATTATACTCGTTCATCGACAGTTTAAATAGGCTCATTTTATTTATATAAAAAAAAGAAAAAGCACATGCATGTGGACACCCCAAGAAAAGCAATGCTGAATGCAGGCGAGCACGAGCTATACTCGTCTAGTCATATATACCAAACATGACATGAAAGTAGTTGTATGAATCCAGGCTATCCAGCCCCCACGATTAAAGGAATTCAACTACTACTTGCCCAATAGATCAAAGAAAACCTCTGGCCGTTTGTATTCAGAGATGCATAATGCCTGAAAACCCAAGAAACGTACGCTATTTCTTAGTACAAAATCCAATTTTAATAATGTAAAATATGATAAACATGATCAGTGATTCAAACATTCACTTACTTGCATGGCAAAAGCTATATGAATCAGTAAGGATTCATCCCATGGCTTCCCGATAAATTGAAGACCAATAGGCAAACCGGACCTATCATAACCAACCTAACCCCCAAAGATTAAAGAACATATGTATCAGTGTATATTTAATAAAAATCTTGACAGTATTGTAACTAATCTTCAAAGGGTGGGGAAGTTTTTAACTGTTTGGATCAAAGTTTCGACTGCAATATTCTATTTGTTGTTAGGGTGGGGCAGATGGTTTGACAATGGTAAATACTTACCCACATGGGCGTTTACACAACCAATTTATTTAACTTTACTAGTTAAAACTAAAGTAATAATAATTATTTACCATTAACCATAGTCAACTGATAAAATGTGTATATGTAAGACACTGTCTTGCACTAGTTTAGTATAAATACTTGGAGCCCGTTTGAAAATAAGAATTTTTTAACTTTTTTTCTAAAGCAATGTTTTTGTCCAAACTCCCACTTATGCGGGTAAGTTTTTACCACTTGGATTTAGTAGAAATTGAAGAGCATACCGGTATAGTAACAGCAGGCAATCCCAGAAAGTTTCCCGCTATCTGGTATCGAACTAGTGCAGCTGAAACAACAAGGCATATAATCATAACGGGCACAACTTTTTATTTTTCTCATTTGCATTTTTCAATGTAATATCATCAGTGAGCATGTTATAAACTCGGGGAAGATTCTTGCTACTTCTTCCTTTTTAAATGCTTTCTAGTTTATAAGACTTTTTTTGGCCTCAATAGGATTAATAAGGTAAGTTCTACGCCGGTTATTGTTATATGGGTAACAATACCGGTGTTATTCCGCCTTATTTTATTTTTCCTATTTGTTGTAATTTTCTTTTTAACTTTATTAATGAAATTTAACCCTAGGCGATTGCCTAGTAATTTGTCCAAAAAAAAAAAGAGCCATGCATACAGGTTAAGTAACTATCCAGCAAGTGTCAGCATAAGACACGGCTAAGTTAATAGACGGTTAGGTCAAACTTCTCCAATTTTAAAATCATTTTTTTTTAGTATTTTTTTCAAAACTTCTACTTTTTTGTGTAGAAGTAGAAGCAGTTTTGGAAAAAACAAAAAAAAAGTAGCTTCTTTTAAAAAATTACTTTTTTGAAAAGTACTTTTAAGAAAAATGCACTTATAGCATGTTTGGCCAAGCTACAACATTAGCTTATTTTGAAAAGTATTTTTCTTCAAAAGTACTTTTGGTGAGAAGAATTAGTGTTTAGCTAATTTATTTGAAAAGCACTTCTGAGCAGCAAATAGTGTTTGGTCAAGATTTTAAAAACCGTTTCTAAGTTTATTTTTCGTAAAAGTGTTTTTGAAGAGAAGCTACTTTTTTTCTGTTTCTCTAAAACAGCTTTTGCTTCTACTCAAAAATACTTTTTTCCCCTCTAAAAGCTTGGCCAAACACTTCAACTTTAGAAAAAAATATTTTATTTTGCAAAAGAAAAAGTACTTTTGACTTGGAGAAGCTTGACAAAACAAGGTATTAGAAGCAGTTTTTGAAAGCTTGGCCAAACACTAAGAGTCCGTTTGGATTAGCTAATTGTAAATAGTTGATAAGCTTGTAGTGTTGAAAATTATTTTTAAGTGCTGAAACTGATTTTTCAAATAATATTTACGTATTTGGATAAACATGCTGAAACTGGTAATAAGCAATTGATATGTTTGGTAGAAAGGTGATGATAAGCTGTTCTCTTGTTAAAAAGACTAATACCATTAATGTTTTTACAAAATATTATGATTTAAAAAGTATCTTTGTAGAAAAAATGATAAACAAGAATGAAGGGAAAATTTTAATAATTATTTTGGAAAAAATATTTAGAAGTCAAAAAATATTAGTAAGGATAAACTAGTAAAAGCCTTGGTCAAACTAAAAGAATTTATAAGTTGAAAAGTCATAAGTTGGGGGTGACCAACTTATGGCTTATGGCTGATTTTAACTTATATGCACTTGGTGACTTATAAGAACTTTGAATGTTTACCAAACGCGTAGAAAAGCCAAAACGTGCTTATAAGTCAGTTTGACCAACTTATAAGCTTAGTCAAACACCATCTCTTCAAATTAATTAGTTAAACACAAATAGTTTCTCACCAAAAGTACTTTTGAAAAAATACTTCTGATTAAAAAATACTTGTCAAAATAAGCTGATTTTTTGCAGGTTGGCCAAATATGCTGTAAGTACTAACTAAGTGTATACATTAACAGCTAATTGAATACACTAAAAATACAAAAAACTCAAAGTACATAAATATACCTTGTATCTCAATAGTAATTGGCTAGAAATTTAAAGGGGTTGTTGGTAAATGTAAAAAAAGATATTACATCAAGATTGGTTTGTTTATGGATAAAATATGTGTGATTATAATAATTGTGGTGAGTGATATTATTTAGTAAGCATGCATCTCCTGTTGAATATCTAGTTTATTTATTTTAAAATTCATGAGATATTGTGTACAATTTAAACATACTTTTGGGAAACTTGCGGGAGATAGTCCAAACGGGCATTTCCAAGTTTCTTACCTCCATTTATGTAGTCGAGTTCCCCGGTCTCCCCAGCATCCTTCTGTATGGTGTAAGCAGTAATCCTATACAAGTGTTTGGCACAATGCATAGCAAATCTTTATATTCAATCACAATATATATATATATATATATATATATATATATATATATATATATATATATATATATATATATATAGATAGATAGTAGTGCTAGTGCATACCAAGAAGAATGTATGTTTTTAATTCAAAGAACTTAAACCTCATATTTTACTCTAAATGATAAGCTTTATAGTCACACAAATATTATAGAATATTGAAAATAACAAATTTCAGAATTTTATAATCACAAATATTGTATTATAGTATATTGTGATTACAAGTTTAAGAACTTTTTGCTTATTCAAACTTTGCTCATAAATTGAAAGGGAGGTAGTGTACATTCGGCTACATCACCAGATTACCTAACGTCATCCCCAAAATTACACTTACTATTTTATATTCATTTATCTGACAAAAAAATAACATATGCTTCTCATTATTTCTTTTAAATTAGTTGATAACAGGGAATTTCTTGTGACTAAAAAGTAAATATATACCCTGTTGTTGGTGTAACGATGACATCTGCCTTGGAAAATATTCTTTTATGAATCTGAAGCTGCCGATTTCTGGAGATAAAATAAAATATTAAAAAATGAGCGTTTGATATGATCCGAACTCGGGACCTAGTTTAACTAGTTTTAAGAAAAAACAACAAAGGAGCAGCACGGACGTATGCAAAGAAAAATGAGACAGCACCTGATTTATCTAAGGCTTGGATGATATCTCATGTTGGGAAAGTCATGTTGACATGGGCATTAATACAATGAAACAAAAAATAACTGTTTATATACGTATAATTACTGCTAGTCGCGAAACTAGAAAATTCAATAAGAATATTCAAAGTCTATTTGTTTTGCTAGTGGACTATATAAGGGTGTTCAAAATTTATTTCGTATCAATAATAAGTAATATCTTATCCTATACACAGTACAATTTTTCGGAAAAAGGTATTCAGTTAACCACCCTTGATGACACATACCTTCGCCCGTGTTTATTACGATGGTACCCGATCTCGAGGATTTATGTCAAAACAAAAACAGGCTCTAAGGAGTTGTTCATATAAAGCTAACTTCGAGGTGGTACCCTATCTCGAGGATTTCTGCTATTACAAGTGTGGGTCATTCACCCGATTCTTTGGCCCTCGAGCTACCTAAGCTCGAGCAAGTTTTCACTCGAGAATTACTTATAAAGCCTTAGGGCTATTTTCGCCTTCGACTCAAGATTAAACGCCCTCTCGATTACTTTAGTCCAGGGGCCATCCGAGCCAAGGTGTATCCTTATCTAGGGCCTATCTATAACGCCTTAGGGCTATCTTCACTCTAAGTTCAAATCATACTTTTTTGGACGACCGAGCTCGAGTCAACTCTCATTTGGGGACTGCCTGTGAAAGTCCTAGGGATATATTTATTCTTAGGCGTTTGAGCAGAGGGCCTAAAGGCTACATTTTGTTCTGAAATTCGAAGTCCTGTTCTCACTTGACTCAAAGTCGGGGGTTACGACGGCCTAAGTTTGTATCGATTCAATCCGGGCTCAGTCCAAGGAACGGTAAAGGATTCAATGGAATATCATATTAACCAATCAGGAACCAAGTGAATACCTACGTCCGAGCACGATATTCGGACCGATCGGTATGGCCATGTGCTTAGATTCTTCACAAACGCAAATAAGGGGAAATCCAACATAAATGAGAGACAAATTGAGAAAACATCTTTATAAACGATGATTACAAAAAGCCCGCGAAGGGTCCTTACACATGATTACAAAAGCCCACAGAGGGTCCTTACACAGAAGTAAAGAAGAAGAAAATAATAGCTAAAGTCTAATTTACTCTCGAGGGTACGTCCTCGGAAGCAACATCTTTGAGAACCATTTCCTCGGGGGCCTCATCTCGATCTTCCAAACATCGTCTTCAAGGATGAAGAAGAAGCAGAAAAAGATGAGGAAGAAGCAGAAAACGATGAGGAAGAAGCAGAAAACGATGAAGAAAAAGCAGAAAACGCTGAAGAAGAAGCAGAAGATGAAGAAGTGGCTGGGTGAAAAATTTGGCGTGTATGAGTCTCGCCAGCACTACTATTGGGAAGGCACTTCTAGAGACAATGCACCAGTGTGGGATGCAAAGGTTAGTAAATGGAACCACCTCACTCCATGGAAAGTAAAAGGAGTGAAGCGCTATAGCAGGTGGAAGTTAAGAGAGGTGAGCAACAGTCTACGGTCCACATATCCTCTGATATGAAAATAATTGGAGATTTATCTCTCATTATTTCGGGCCAACAACAACAAACTAGTGCGATCCCACTCAGTAGGAAAAGCTTTGATGAAGCCCGTATCATGGCATTAAATGGCTGAGCCATTTACCTTTATAATAAATGCACTTGTACTATATTGGGATTCTCCCTGATATATAAAGGGGATCCTTGTCATTTTGTAACGGATCTCACTTACAACATTGAATACAAGAACATTCTCTGCTCTCTAACTTAACATATTCTCTTGGTTTCACTACTTACATTCATTGCTTTTACCTATTGTGTTCTACTTATTGTTCTTCATTTATGGCTCGTTGTTGGTCATAAAGAGCCTTTATCAAAGCTCTCAAACTGTTAGTCCTTCATCAGCTATCTATAGCTCAACATCGAGCTCGACCTCGAGACCCCGTATGCCCAAGCTCAACACCCTAATTCTCAGCCACTTGGTTTGCCTAAACACACTATTTTCAAGCTCTTATATTATTTCCTAGTCTTACACTTAGCATATGTTAGAACTAGATAATTCTTATTTCTCAAAAATAAAATATAACATATTCATTATCATTTACATTAATAGCTATTATTATAAATCTATAACTGAAAGTTTAATTTAATAATTTTACTAACCTTAAAAGGCTATCATTATGACTATTAAAAATAGTTTGACTTTTGATGATAAGAGATATATGATTTAATAACGTTTTGGCTTAAATACTTGTAAGGTTTGTTTTGTTAAAGTTGATAACGTTTTACTACTTTCAATATGCAATGTTCTTCAAAATCAGATGTCTACTTTTGACTATATATAAGTATACATTTTGGATTTTTTGGTGAGGATGAAAAGCAATCTGCTAATTTTCTACTTTGTGCTGGGCTTTATTCATTCGATCTTTGTTGTTTCTGCTCCTAGTTTATACTAGAAGAGTTTATTGAATCCTGAGGGATACGCCTATATATATATATATATATATATATATATATATATATATATATATATATATATTACTGTATGGGCGAAATATCCTGAAGGACAGTGTCCTTAACACGCCTCAAGCTAAATCGTTTATTCTCCATATTCATCAAATTTTTCCAACATCTACTACTAACAACTAGTATAAAAACAGATCACGTATTTTTAGAACTACAAAATCAAATTTAAATATATTACCATTTTCAAGATAAATATACAGTTATGGAAGTGTTATCACAATAGGAGTGGATCGAAAAGTTTACCACAAAAATAAAATATCTTTTCAAATCAATATAACTTGTTCATGCATGAAAACATCAAAACGCTCAATATTTGCATGATAATTTTAAGTCAGTCAAATCATATGTGTCATGTCTAGTAACCAGACGTCAGATATGGACTGGACCAAGACCAGGAAATGAAGGTTTCAATGGTAAAATGGAGTAAACAAAAGCGTTCTCCATTTGAACTTACCTAATTCTCTGGGCGTTCAAGTACTCCCGGCTACTAAAGGAACGATACACAGAAAGTGCAACCCTAGCATCCCATCCTAATTCTTCCTTATTCCTGTGCCAATATTCAGAGATTCAGTGTCGAAACAGATTTATGTATAACTTGAAAGAAGAGTAATAATTCTTAAAACTGGAAATCAAGTAGTTTCTAATTCTCCTAATGTCCAAGTGTATATATTGTTAAGAGACAACTTACAGCTTTTCAAGTTGACGAGCAATTGAGGTATTGCATTCAGACCCAATTGTCACATAATGTGCCAAGCGCATCACTTCTATCTCAGGTACGGTAACTTCTATAGTCTTTTAAAGAAGAATTAGAAAAAAAGAAGATGTTAACACGGTCATGATAACCTTACGTCGCAAGAATTGGAATGGGAGTGTACTCTATTAAGGACATTTCTTAGTAGCAAAATAAAATAGAAAATAATTTTCACCCTATATTATATTCGACTTACCTTCCACCCATAACTCTTGTTCAATTTTGCTAAAGCTTGAGAACAGCAAATTCTTATGTCATCACTGCAGTCATTAAACCACTAAAAAGTAGAAGAAAATGTTGAAATTAAAAAAACAAAATAGGAAAGAAAGAAGCCAATAAAATACTAGTAACACAAAGGAACGAAACCTTTTTACAAATTAAATTGCAATGCTAATAAAAATAAACAAACCTCCCCATATTTGGCCAATTTGATATTAGGTATAAACTTTGGTGACTTCAGCAGAGGGAAGCATAGTTTTGGCTGGAATAAAAAATTTAGAAGAAATAAATTATAATCAGTTATAAGGAGAAAGAATAAAATGATTGCAAATAAAATCCTTCGTTTTTCCTTATTTTTTATTAACTTTCTTGGATAGAATTGTGAGAGTCCATCATCTTTTCTGTATTACAACTTCGCTAATAAGTTTTACTTCAATGTATCGTGAGAGTAGATTCGAGGAGTGTGCTTCAATGTTTAAGGGAGAAGAAGCCATATGCTAATGTAATGACCCAGTTAATCATTTTCAGTTTTAGACTTCATATATGTATTTTGAAGTCTCGATTAGCTCCGTTTAGTCTTTCTCGATTTGCGTATATAGTCCGTGGCTTTTTTCAGAAGGCTTTTTGCGAAAAAAATTGATGAAAGTATGCAATCGTTCTTTAAAACTCATTTGAGTTTACTTTAGTCAACGTTTTGAGCAAACACACCCAGATCACTATTTTGACGGGCCCGACGGATTCGTATCATAATTTGAGACTTGGGTGCATTCCCTGAATCGAATTTTAAAGTCTCTAACTGATTTGACATAATTTGTTGAAAACCAGAAGTTTGAAGATGTAAAGAAGTCCTAAGTTTGAGTGTAGGTTGACTTTGATCGCGCGAGTTCATTCGTATGATGTTATTACACTTGTGTGTATGTTTGGTTTGGAGCCTGTAGGGCCCGGATGAATTTCAAATAGGCTACGGAGTGGTTTTTGACTTAGCGAAATACCTGACGCTTCTTTTCTTCAGGTGTTACCTGCAGATCTCGCATTTACGAGGTCTGGCTCGCTAATGTGAGCCTCGCTTTTACGAACAATGAGTCACATTTGCGTGCATGAGATGAGTTGGGAAAAGTTCTCATTTGCGAGAAATTATTTGCATTTGTGGACTCTGTATCTTCGCAATTGTGAAGGTTTTGGTTGCAATTGCGGCCACAGACAAATTTGGTGTTGCTTCGCTTTTGTGAAGTATTATTCGCATTTACAGACAGTCTTAGGTTACATTTATGATGATAACAGGCTTGATGACTTTTTTGTGTTTGTAGGGGGTTGATCACTTTTACGACATCGCAATTGCGAAATGTGCCGCAATTGTGATAACTGCAGCTGGGTAAAACAGGAAAAAATGGGAATTAGTTCATTTCTTTCAAACTCTCAACCCTAAATACCTTAGAGGCGATTTTTTCAAGAGATTTTCTTCCTAAATACATTAGTAAATGACTTTAATCTACTTCTTTTAAATTACCCATCATTTCATAAGTTTTCAAAATCAAATCTAGGATTTTCATCGTATAAATTAGGGATTTTTTGTAGAATTAGGAATTTTGCAAAATTTTGGGAATTTGACCTCGAATTGAAGTTGAACTTTGAGTTTATTGCAGAATGAGGTAAGTATTGGGTCTAAGCTTGATTTGAGGAAATTAGGAGCCCTTGAAATATGTGCTATGTGAATTTCGTGTATAGCGGCGTATCTGCGAGGTGATGAGTGTATATACGTCATCAAATTTCTTGTTTTCATGTTTTTCCGTATTTCGTTAATTACTTTATTCCATGACTTAACCGTTACATTACATGTTTTCCCTATCTTCATCGCTTCATATTATGTCTTGTTTCATGCTTTAAATGCTACACGCTTAGTTGACTTCCATGCCATAATTACTACTTGCCATTTAGCAATTTTATATTTAAGTGCATATCCCTCCTGGATTCCATACTTATTTACTACTTGTCTCTATTTGTTTCCCTCATATATCTAAATTATCGTATGACTTGTTGCCTTAAAGTTTTGTATTAATTGTTACCTTCATTTAAGTAGTTTCACTTGTACGCATTGTTAAAAGTAGATACCGTTGAGTTGGTAAAGTTGGGATATCTGAGTAGTTCGAGTCTCTTTGATTATCATGTTGCTCTTTGTTGCTCGTACATTTGTTCTCTTGATGTATGATTTATTGTAAAAACTTAATTATTGAGTTACTATTGTTAATTGACGTTATTTGGGGAGTGGGTTGCACGACGCAATAGAAATTGAAAGCTAATGAGTTGAAACGTTAGAATAAGGATGGACTATGATACTGACAGATGATTATATTGTGGGGTTGGCTTACGTGCCACAACAAATAGTTTAAAGTTGATATTGTGGGATCGGGTTGCACGTCGCAACATATTGATAAAAGTAATATTTGTTTGTGACTGTTGGATTGGCCTCGATTGTTGAGATGAGTTACATGACTGGTTATTCGGGACTTTTTGCTGGTTGAATTGAGTTTCATTGATATGAGTTACATGCATGCTTTACTTCTATTCCTATATTTTCTGTTATTATTACTATTGTTGCGTACATGTTAATGTAAGTGACCCGCCTTAGCCTCGTCACTACTTCATTGAGATTAGGCTCTACACTTACAGAGTACATGGGGTCGGTTGTACTCATACTACACTCTACACTTCTTGTGCAGATACTGGAGTTGTTCCGAGTGACGTACCATATAGACTTGCTCGGACCCGGCTATCTAGAGCAAACTTGAGGTATGGCTGCACGGAGTCCACAACCCTGAAGTCCCCTTCAATTTCCTTTAGTTGTTCATTTGGTTTAGATAGGTATGTTCATTTCCAACCATTATTTGTAGTATCTTAGACTCTCATGTATTTGTGACACCAAATCTGGGGTTCGTATTTGGATTTCGTCACTTATTAGTTTATTTAACTTGTTTCAGACAATTTAGTTTCTTTATTGTCATCGTATCTGAAGTTTGTTAAAAATGGTTAATAATGACATCTAACGTTGTCTTGCCTAGCAAATGAAATGTTAGGTACCATCACGGTCACGAGGGTGGGATTCCGGATCGTAACAACTAAGTTCTCCAAGTGCGAGTATTGGTTGAACTCTGTGGCATTTTTAGGTCATATGGTATCTAGTAAAGGGATCAAGGTGGATCCAAAGAATATTGAGGCAGTGCAGAGTTGGCCCTGATCTTCTACCGCTATAGAGATCATGAGATTGTTGAGTTTAGCAAGTTATTCCCATCGCTTCATAAAGGGCTTTTAAATAGATCATGAGCTTTAGAAGGGCTCTCCGTTTAGGTGGTCGAACGAGTGTGAAGAGAGCTTTCAGAAGCTCAAGACTGCTTTGACTATGAATTTAATTTTGGTTTCCTTCAGGATCAGGGTCGTACATGACTTATTTTTATACTTCGAGGATTTGCATTGGGCGTGTGTTGATGCAGGACAGTAGGGTGATTACCTATGTGTCACGCTAGTTGAATCCATATGAGAAAAAATATGTGGTGCATGATTTGGAGTTAGTAGCTATTGTACACGCGCTCTAGATTTAGAGATATTACTTATACAGTGTGTCTTGTGAGGTGTATACAAATCAGCAGAGTCTCTAACATTTGTTTAAATAGAAATATTTGAATATTAGGCATCAGAGATGGTTGGTTTGTTGAAGGATTACGATATAACTATTCTTTATCATTTCGAGAAGGCTAATGTTGTAGCAGATGCCTTGAGTAGAAAGGCGAAGAGCATAGGGAGTTTGGAATTTATTACAGACGTAGAGATACTGTTAGCTATAGATGTTCAGGCTTTGGCGAACAAAGTGTGAGGTTTGATATTTCAGAGTCTAGCAGGGTTCTTGCTTGTGTTGTTTCATAGTCATCTTTGTTTGAGTTGTAACGACCCGGCTAATCATTTTATGAATTTCAGTCCCATTTCTTCCCCTTTATGTCTTGTAGTTGTAATATGTGGTATCGTGTTGGTTGGTTCGGTTTCGGAGTGATTTTAGAGAGGTATGAGACATATAGTCTCTTTTGAGTAAACTTAAGTTGGAAAAGTCAATCAGATATTGACTTATTTGAAAAACGTCTCGGATGTGAATTATGATGATTCGAATATCTCCGTTAGGTGATTTTGGACTTAGGAGCATGTTCGGAATGTGGTTTGGAGGTTTGTGGTAGAATTAGGCTTGAATTGGCGAAATTAAAATTTTAGTTGACAGTGGAAATTTTGATATTGAGGTCGGAATATAATTTCAAAAATATGAGTACGTCCATTGTATCATTTTTTATGTGTGTACAAAAGTTTAGGCCATTCAAATGAGGTTTGGTAGGTTTTTGGATCGATGGCGGAATTCGGAAGTTTTGGATCCTTAGACTTGAATCCGAGGATGATTTGAGGCATTGATATTCTTTTGAGTGTTCCAACGATTGGAATAAGTTTGAATGATGATATGTGACTTGTTGGCATTTTTGGTTGAGGTCTCGAGAGCCTCTGGTTGATTTTGAGAGGTTGGTTGATCAAGGATTTTATTTAAGGAAGTGCTGAAGAATTTTCTTCAGCTATCATAATCGCACATGCGGAGTGGGAACTGCAGGTGCGACGTCCGCAGGAGCGAGTAAACAGCCACAGATGCGACCACAAGTGAAAAGGCTAGTAGCCGCAGGTGCGGAAGAAAGAACGCACCTGCGTGACCGCATGTGTGGGTAAGGTGTCGCAGATGTGGTTAAGGGAGATTAAGTGAAAACGGCAGAAGCGGTTGGCTGGAGTGCAGAAACGATCCCAAAGGTGCGAAAATCGTTGGGCAGAAGCTATATAAACCTCACTTCGCGAATTTTAGTCTTTTATCGACCATTTTTGGCCGAGTTGTAGATTGGAGAACTTGATTTCAAGGAGGAATTTAAGTGTTTTGAGTAAGGTAAGCTACTTGGACCTTGTATCTTATGTTTGTGGCAATTATTCCATGGTATAATAATGAAATTGATGGAGAAATCAGATAAGAAATTGGGAGATTAGGGCTTGAAATTAGAGAGTTTTCATTGGGGATTTGAGGGGCCATTTGAGGTCCGATTTTGATGTTCTTGGTAAGTATAAACTCGTGGGAGGATAAGGATTCTAGTGATGTGATTTTTATCAAATTTTGAGATATGGGACCGGGGATCGGGTTTGGCCAATTTCAAAATTTTTGAGTTGATTTGATAATGTTCATATGGGTTTCATTCCTTTAGCATATATTGATGATAATATACTGATTTTGGCTAGATTCAGAGCATTTGGAGGCCGAATCGAGAGGCAACGGTGTCACGCGCTAGAGTTTGTCTTGGATTGAGGTACGTAACACTTCCAAACATGGTTATGAGGGTTTGAAACCCCGAACTATGTGTTCTATGATTACTATCAAGGTGATGCAACTGCCAAGTGACGGGTGTGCAGGCATGCACCGTGAGAATCACAGCCCGGGTCATTCCACGTCACCGCTTAGTGACTCTTTCTTGCTGATACATGTGTTGTTATTATGTAATAATGTTAATAAACTGTAAATCATGCTAATTATCATGCTAAGTCTTCACGCCGATACGGTTGAGATCTGAAAGGTCATTTCTTGTTGTCATATCATTTGCTTCATTGGTATTCCGTACTCAGTCTTGTTCATGCATTTTATATTTTGCCTAAGTCTCAATTATTGTTACTTGGTACATCATATCATTGTTCGGAATAGTATCATGATATTGTGAACCCGTGTGTGTGAGAGTGGAGACTGATGACTGAGTGAGACTGAGAGCCTGATTGTGAATGATAGTTATGGGATCGGCTTGCATGCCGCAACGGTTATTTTGATGGTTATGATAGGGATTCAGCTGTAGGAGCCCTTCCAGAGTATGTAACACACCCCCAGCGAGCGCAACTGATGGTATTGAGGGATGGATCTTCACTGGACATGGATTTTGTCCGAAGTATTTATACCTGGAGATAGATCTTCTCCATAGGGCTGGAATGACCTTCCTCGGTACAGGATGACTACAATCAGCGGTGTGTATATATTTCGGGATGGATCTTCCCTAGGCCGGATGTCCATACACGGTACCGAGTGGTTCATCATTTTATCTGTGCATTTGTACATAGATATTTCTTGAGCTTTATACTCTGTACTGCTCAGATTGTATTTATTTATTGTTGAGTATTACTTGAACCGCAAGCATGTCTACGTTTTATGTACAGTTTAATTGTATTACCTGTTGAGGTTTGGTTCGTCACTACCTCTCAATCCATAATTTGGATTTGTTACTAACTAAGTTGGTGTACTCACATTACCCCATGTACCTTGTGTTCATATCCAGGTATCTCGGCCACGATAGCGGTTGCTGATCATTTCAGTTGTTTTCTTTTCTTAGAGATAGCGAGGTAGTTGTCTAGCGATCGCACTCCCGCCTTTGTCCTTCCTTATCTTCCTCTTGGTATATTTTATTGCTAATTTCATACTATGTTAGTTTTGTTCTTATTAGAACAATTGTAGTATTTTTCTCATGACTTAGTGATACCCGAGGTCGGGCTTGTATTTTTCGCTTTATTTTAACTTTTACTTTATATCTTTTATCGTATTTCAGTTGGAAATATTATTTTATTTAAGTTTTAAATGAAATATGGATTATTTGAAAATCAGTTGGCTTGTCTAGTTTCATGATAGGTGTCATCACGACCGGATCAGTTTTGGGGTCATGACATGAGTGCATTAAGGCTCACCAGCATGATAATTCCCACTTGTTTGTCCTTAAGAACATGGTGCCGCGAGAGGGTGCTAAGGAGGTGAATATTGGTGATGATGGGATATTGAGGATTCAAGGTCGGATATGTTCTCCTAAAGTAGATGACTTGAGGGAGTTGATTCTTGATGAAGCTCAGAGTCCGCGGTATTCTATTCATCTAGGTTCTACGAAGATGTATCGTTATCTGAAGCAGCATTATTGATGGAGGAGGATGAAGAAAAATATTGTTGGACATGGTGCATGTTGTTTGCACTGTTATCAAGCCAAGTATGAGCGTCAGAGACTGGGTGGTTTACTTCACATGTCAGATATACCGGAGTGAAAGTGGGAGCACATCAATATGGACTTTGGGGTAGGGTTTCTATGGACCTTGATGAGATTTGATATTGTTTGGTTCATCATGGACATATTGACTAAATTGGCACATTTTATTCCGGTTGTGACTTCCAACACTTTTGAGTAGTTGGCTCGGATTTATCTTAGAGAGATTGTTCGCCTGCATGGTGTGTCTATATCTATCATCTCGGATCATGAAACTCAGTTTACATTGTATTTCTGGTTAGTCGTGCAGCCTAACTTGGACACACAGGCTGAGTTAAGTATGACGCTTCATCCTCAGACAGACGGGAAGTCTAAATGAACTATTCAGATCTTGGAGGAAATGTTGAGATCCTGCATTATTGATTTCGGAGGCCAGTGGGACCAGTTTCTACCATTATCAGAGTTCTTCTACAACAACAACTACCCACATAATATCCAGATTGCTCCGTACGATATGGCAGGCGATGTCATTCTCCAGTTGGTTAGTTTGAGCCTGGGGAGGCTAGGTTTTTAGGCATAGATTTGGTTCTTGATGCTTTGGATGAGGTGAAATTGATTCAGGAATGGCTTCATATAGCGTAGTCCATAATGAAGAGTTATGCTCATAGCGGTTCGCGATGTAGCTTTCATGAAAAATGAGAAAATGCTTCTCAAAGTTTCAGCTATGAAGGGCGTGATGAGGTTTGAGAGGAAGGACAAGTTGAATCCTTGGTATATCATCCCATTTGAGGGTGTTAAAGAGGCTTGGTGAGTTGGCTTAAAGATTTACTTTTCCACCCAAATTTTTGGGAGTTCATCCAGTATTTTATGTCTCCATGTTTCAGAAGTATCAAGAAAATTAGTCACATGCGTTAGATTTCAGTTCGGTGCAGTTGGATGAGAACTTTTCTTGTGAGATTGAACCAGTGACTATTTTGGATAGGCAAGTTCGAATGTTGAATTCGAAGAATATTGCATCGATGAAGGTTCAGTAGATAGGTCAAGAGGTTAAGAAGGCGACTTGGTAGATCGAGTATTATATGCGGAGTAGAACAAATTCTTTTATAGACTTCTTAGTTAGCAGATAAAGAGACAGAAGAAGCTGACGTAGTTGTATATAAAAGTTTCCAAATACCCTTATATTTAGGGATGGCAATTAGGGCGGGGTGGGGTAGGGCGGGGCAGGGAAAAATCTAAATGGGGCAAGGCGGGGCGGGGCAGGGCAAAAGTTTATTTTTAAAAAATTTTAATAGTGCAGGGTATGGCAGGAGCAAATTTCAAGTTAATAATTGGGTTAGATTATTTTTGTTCCTTTTTCCCAATTCCTACTTTGAATATACACATTATAATGCGTTTCATTTTATGTATAAGTTCAACTGCTGTTGTAGAGTTCACCTTTCCAATTGTTTTTTATTAATTAGTATAAAATATTTCCTTTCTAATTATCTCCCAGAAAGAAGTTAAATGACTGATAATTAAAATGTGTTCCAGATAAAATGACTAGGATGAACTCTTTAAATGCCAAAATCGTTGATGTCCTCAAAACATAAAGGAAATTTGTCATTATTTGATTTCTTCGAATACAAACTATTTCATTAATTTGATTTGTAATTTCCATTACATATTTCATCACATCATTTTACTGAAGAATGTTTTAATTTTTCCACTTTCACCTTATTTCAAATATATCAGAGAAAATCTTCTTTTGATTTCCTTTTGCTCTAATAATCCTACATTTTCTCTAAAATAATATGTTTTAAAAAATTAAATAGAATATTACAAAATAAAAAAAAATGAAGAACAATTTAAACGGGGCGGGGCAGGGCAGGACGAGGCGAGGCAAATTTTGGAAAAATACTAAATAGGGCAGGGCGAGGCAAGTTAAAAACTTAGTAGGCCAAAGCTTGCCCTGCCCCGCCCTAACCTGCCCTGCCTCAATTGCCATCTTTATATATTCGTAGCGAACTTCTAAATAGATTCATGTTTCCAGATATCCTTATATTCCTAGCGAACTTCTAAATTAATTCATGTTGAACCACTTCTAAGGTTAAAAGCAAACTAAATTCAATTTTGTAGGAAAAGAAGGAAAAAAATAATCTTAACATTGGGTTGGGCCGTTGGGATAGTTGATTTAAGATTAAACCACAGGAAACAAAAAATAATTAATTTTACTTAAAAGTTAGAATTAAAAAAATAACCACAAGCGCAAAATCTTTCTATAAATCTCATGATTTAAAATTTCTTAATATTAAAATATACCTAATGTCAAAAAATGTAATGAGAGGAGAAGATAAATCTTACTTGAGCAGTTTCAGATTGATCTAATGATTTGGTGGAACTGATAGCTGCATAACTGGAAATTACGAGATTGTAAGTCGGTTTAATTTGCAAATTATTTAAAAATTCCAAAATTAACATTTAAGCCAACAATACTAACACTAGAAGTGCATCTTCAACAGTAGCAGCCAGTATCCCTACCATTCCAACTGTCCAATTCAGAGGAAGAATACTGAAAAATAAGAGAGTTTGGTGAAGTTGATAATTTGAAAGTTTTCTGAATAATCAAATAATAATATAACATTTTCTCATATGTGATGTACAAGAGTGAACATGCATGTGACTTGTGAAAATATTCTGGAATGAATGAGTTCTAGATGGTAAGCAACCCCATTCCAATCGAGAAATTGTGAGTTCGAGTCTCCCCAAGAGCAAGGTGAGAAGTTCTTGGAGGGAAGAATGTCGGGAGTCTATTTGGAAACAACCTCTTTACCCTAATGTAGGGGTAAAGTCTGCGTACATACTATCCTCCCCAGACCCCACTAAGTAAGATTATACTGGGTTGTTGTGTTATTGTAATTTTCGGGATATCGATATTTTATCTGAATCTTACGTGGCTTGAATTTAAAATAATTGACTCGTTATATAATAAAGAAAGGTTGTGAGGCAACATAACGTACCCTGAGTGTGAGACACGTGTAAAGGTTGGCTTAAAACCAACAACTCCACAAAGAGCAGCAGGCATTCTGACAGATCCTAAAAGAAAAAGAAGAAGTAATTTGTTATCCAAGTAACAAAATTTGTTACAATATGCGAAATTAAGGATGTATTACCTCCTCCATCGACGCCAAGGGCAGCAGGGCATAATCCTGCAGCGACAACAGCGGCAGAACCACTAGAAGAACCACCCGCAATCCTTGCAACATTATAAGGATTTCTAGTTGTTCTATATATTATATAAACAAACCGGCCATCAAAATCAAAATAATTATAATTAATTAATTAATTAATTAATTATAAAAGTGTTAATCTTACCCGTAATGAGGATTAATACCACTAGTTCCAGCACCAAGCTCATGCATGTTTGTTTTTCCCACCAATATGGCACCACATGCTCTCAGACGCTTCACACACTCTGCATCATCCTTGCACCCTCTTACTTTGTGCATCCACTTTGCCCCTCCTGTGGGTGGGTGGGTGGGTGGGTGGGACCCATTAATTATTTAATACAACCAACCATGTATTATGTATAATATATTCAAATGTTGTACTAGTACTCACCTGTAGTGGGATAAGGCATACAATCAATTTCATCTTTTATTGCAATTGGTACTCCATCTAAAACTGATAACGCTTCGCCTGCGGATCCAACAATCATATGCCGCCATTATTATTTGATCAGATAATTAAAATTAAAGACTGTTTAAAATCCAAAACCAAATACTCAGATCGTACCTTTTTCGTATCGATTAGTTGACATAGTAGCTTGTCTTAAGATATCGTCAGCATCAACGTTAGTAAAAAATGACATTTGCATTGAACAAGTAGATGATTGATGAACCGCTGATAAAAACCTTTCCATTACCTGTTAAACATATATACTTAGGGGTCGTTTGGTAGGAGATATTAGAAAAAACGATTGCTAATGCATTGTTTGATACCTTTTTTCAACTTATATATAACTAATACTAATAATTATATTAGTTATACACCATACTTGACATTATCATATGCATAGGTAATACATAGAAAACCATGGCGTTAGTAATACCAAGGCTTTAATGCATGCATTAGCATAATTAAAGACAAAATTGTCCTTAAAGTCCCTTAAAGCTAGAGAATATGGAGGGCATTTTTGTAAGCACTTATGTTTTTTATAAAATTATGCAATGCATTATAATTTTAATGCACCACACCAAACAATAGATAAGAAATAATATTTGCATTACTAATACATACATTACTAATGCACCTTATTCTGCACTATTCTTATACACCCTACAAAACGACCTCTTACTGTAAGTCGTAAAAGAAAGTCCTATGGAAATTTAATATATTATATTTTGCATACCTACGAAATGTACAATTCACATTTTATATACCTTAATTAATTATATACAATACAAAACTGTATTGTGCACACTAAATGCATACAAAATGTAGATTATATAGCCCGAAAATATATAAAGCACATATTTGTTTGGGACTTCATACATATTTATCCTATACATGACAATGGAGTGTAGTATTTTCAAATGGGTATTTTCGCGTAGTTTTTTTGCACAACTGAGTACATCGTGTAAATGTACCATGTTAGTTCAAGTAATCCCTCATGTTTGGGGTTAATTTATTTTCACCTTTATTTTATGTATACGGTCAAATCTTTAAATAAGCAATGTCGTTTGTTTTGATATTTTATTGTGTTTTGAGATAATTAGTGTTTATATGCCTACCATTTGACATTTAGATATTATTTGATTGTTATATACAAGAAAATACCTAAAAATCATTTTTCGGTTTGTTTATGCTATACAAGATAATAAAGTTGTTTAACTTTAAATCCCAAATGATATTTTTATTTAATTATAGATAAGTATGGAGTGATCTAAAGAGTGGATATTTTTTGTAGAATTGTGTAGAAGGTGATTTGTAGCCATTAGATTAAAGTTGTGTTGGATAAATCTTGGCCATTGATTGAGAAAGTGACCAAGTATAAATAGGTGTAGGATTGCTCATTTTGTATTAAGTCAAAAAATCAAAAACAAGTTTGAGTAATAAAAGTTTCTCTTCTCCAAAATCTTTCTACTCTTCCAAAATTCCCTTAGCCTAAAAGCCTCCCTCCAAATATTAATAGCAATCCTCTTCCAACAAAGTGGTATCAGAGCCACAAGATTCTAACCAAAATTTTCTAAAACCATGGCAAATGGTGTTGCATCCTTCCAAGTTTCTATGCTCAACAAGTGCAACTATGATAATTGGAGTATCAAGATGAAGGCTCTCCTAGGTGCACATGATGTTTGGGATATTGTAGAGAAAGACTACAATGAGCCCCGAGATGAATCTACATTATCCCAAACTCAAAAGGATGGTGTGAAGGATTCAAGAAAGAGAGAGAATAAAGCTCTCTACCTCATCTACCAAGCATTGGATGATGATGGGTTCGAGAATATTTCAAGTGCAACCACTGCTAAGGAAGCGTGGGAGAAACTCCAAACGTCTTGCAAAGGTGCCGAGCAAGTAAAGAAGGTACATCTCCAAACTTTAAGAGGAGAATTTGAGTCTTTACATATGAAAGAAGGGGAGTCCATTTCCGACTATTTTTCAAGAGTTTTGGTGGTTTCAAATCAAATGAAAAGAAATGGTGAAAAATTGGAAGATGTTAGAATTATTGAGAAGATACTCCGGTCATTAACTTCCAAAGTCGAGCATATTGTCATAACAATTGAAGAAACTAAAAATTTGGAGGAGATGTCGATTGATCAATTAATGGGATCCTTACAAGCATATGAAGAAAAGCATAAGAAAAAACAAGATGTAGTGGAGCAACTATTCAAGATGCAAATAAAAGATAAGGAAGAAAATATCGGAAATGGACGAGGTCAATATGGAAGAGGTCGTGGTCCTGGACGAGGTCGAGGCCATGGACGTGGACGAGGAGGTTTCAACAACAATGAAGAAAGAAGAGAATACCCAAGTCGTGGGAGAGGCAACCAAGGTGCAAGGTACGATAAATCTCAAATCAAATATTATTCTTGTCAAAAATATGGACACTATGCTTCATAATGTAGAGGGTCTCAAACCAAAGTCGAAGAGACCGCCAACCTTGTGGAGGATAAGGGCCAAAAAGACCTGACCCTACTTCTAGCATACAAAGGAGAAGAAGGGAGACAAGACAACACTTGGTACCTTGACACCGGGGCGAGCAACCATATGTGTGGAAAGAGGAGCATGTTCGTGGAGCTCGACGAATCGGTGAGTGGTAATGTTTCTTTTGGTGATGAATCCAAAATACCATTGAAAGGCAAAGGCAACATCCTAATCCGCTTGAAGAATGGAAATCACCAATTTATCTCAAATGTCTAATATGTGCCCAACATGAAAAATAATATATTGAGTTTGGGGCAACTCATAGAGAATGGCTACATTCACATGAAAGATCATAGTCTTTCCATAAGAGATAATAAAAATAATTTAATCACTAAGGTACCTATGTCCAAAAATAGAATGTTCTTGTTGAACATTCAAAATTATGTTGCGAAGTGTCTTAAAGCTTGCTACAAAGATGTATCTTGGCTTTGGCATCTTCGATTTGGGCACTTGAATTTTGGAGGCTTGGAGCTACTATCCAAAAAGGACATGGTGCAAGGACTACCATCCATTAGCCACCCCGATCAATTGTGCGAAGGATGCCTACTCGGAAAGCAATTTCGGAAGAGTTTTCCAAAGGAGTCAAGCTCAAGAGCCCAAAAGCCATTGGAGCTCATACATACCGACATATGTGGTCCTATCAAGCCAAGCTCCCTCGGTAAAAGCAACTATTTCCTTCTATTTATTGATGATTTTTCTAGAAAGACATGGGTGTATTTCTTGAAGCAAAAATCGGAGGCATTTGAAGTATTCAAGAAATTCAAAGCGGCAGTGGAGAAAGAAAGTGGACTACACATAAAGGCCATGAGATCCAATCGTGGAGGCGAGTTCACTTCTAGAGAGTTCCAGAATTTTTGCGAGGAGCATAGAATAAGGCGTCCACTAACGGTACCAAGGTGCCCCCAGCAAAATGGAGTGGCGGAAAGGAAGAATCGGAAAATTCTAGACATGGCGCAGAGTATGCTAAAGAGCAAGAAGCTACCAAAGGAATTCTGGGCCGAAGCAGTAGCGTGTGCAGTCTATCTACTCAACCGATCACCAACAAGGAGCGTGTGGGGAAAGACACCACAAGAAGCTTGGAGTGGAAGGAAGCCAGGAATCTCCCATCTAAGGGTCTTTGGAAGCAAAGCATACGCACATGTACCTGACGAGACACGGAGCAAGCTCGATGACAAAAGTAAGGCGTTCATCTTTATCGGGTATGATTCCAACTCCAAAGGCTACAAATTATATAATCCAGATACTAAAAAGCTTGTGATAAGTCGGGACGTGGAGTTTGAGGAAGAAGGAGAATAGAATTTTGGTTCTCACGAGGACTTTAATTCCATTATCCCAACCGAAGAAGAAGAACAAAGATCTACAGTAGAGGATGCCCAGCGAGAGCTAACTACTCCACCTACCTCGCCAACAACAGTTCAAGATGACTCGCCACCATCGTTTCTGAATGAAAGGAGCGAGGAACACGCAAGGAGTTTGGAAGACATTTATGAAGACACTGAAAGGTTAGAGGACCTAACTCTTCTTTGTCTATTTGCTGATTGTGAACCAGTTACCTTTGAAGAAGCAGTACAAAGTAAGAAATGGCGAGATGCAATGGATGAGGAGATCCTGTCCATCGAAAAGAACGACACCTGGGAGCTAACTTCACTTCCAAATGGGCAAAAGGCGATCGACGTCAAGTGGGTGTACAAGGCAAAGAAAAACTGTAAGGGAGAAATCGAAAGATATAAGGCGAGGCTTGTTGCAAAAGGATACAGTCGAAGAGTCGGCATCGACTATGACGAGGTATTTGCCCCTGTAGCTCGTTTAGAAATTGTAAGACTAATCATTTCTCTGGCAGCTCAAAATAAATGGAAGATACACCAAATGGATGTAAAGTCGGCGTTCTTGAATGGAGTCCTTGAGGAAGAAGTTTACATCCGACAACCTATGGGCTATGAGGTGAAGACGCAGGAAGACAAAGTCCTAAGATTGAAGAAGGCGTTATATAGACTAAAGCAAGCACCAAGGGCGTGGAACAGTAGGATCGACAAGTACTTGCAAGAAAATGACTTCGCCAAATGCCCACATGAGCATGCGCTCTATGCTAAGATGAAAGATGGAGATATCTTGATCGTTTGCTTGTACGTGGATGATTTAATCTTTGCAGGAAATAACCAAAGGATGATCGATGAGTTCAAGCAAGCAATGGCTAAAGAGTTTGAGATGACCGATATTGGGCTTATGGCGTACTATCTTGGCATTGAAGTCAAACAACTTGAGAATGGAATTTTCATCTCACGGGAGGGCTATGCGAAGGAGATCCTAAAGAAGTTCAAGATGGATGATTGTAACCCAGCCAACACACCGGTAGAGTGCGGGATAAAGTTGTCGAAGCATGATGAAGCTAAGAAAGTGGACACGACGATGTTCAAGAGCTCAGTTGGGAGCTTACGATATTTGACTTGCACGAGACCCGACATTCTCTACGCCACCGGCCTCATAAGTCGCTACATGGAGAATCCAACTACTACACACTTGAAGGCTGCAAGAAGAATTCTCCGCTACCTCAAAGGTACAATCAACTTTGGCTTGTTTTATTCAACTTCTAATGATTATAAGCTTGTTGGTTATAGCGATAGCGATTAGGCCGGAGACATTGATGATAGAAAAAGTACCACGGGCTTCGTGTTCTTCATGGGAGACACTGCCTTCAATTGGATGTCCAAGAAACAACCAATTGTCATTCTATCCACATGTGAAGCTGAGTACGTTGCCGCTACCTCCTGTGTATGTCATGCAATTTGGATGCGAAGTTTGCTAAAGGAGCTCGGATGGCCACAAAAAGATCCAACTATAATTTGCGTGGATAATAAGTCGACGTTGGCGTTGGCAAAAAATCCGGTGTTCCATGATCGAAGCAAGCATATTGACACACGCTATCACTACATAAGAGAGTGCATCACAAGAAAGGATGTACAAGTAGAGTACGTGAAGTCCAAAGACCAAGTTGCGAAGCCACTCAAGCAAGAGGACTTCATCAAGTTAAGAAGTTTGCTTGGAATGACAAATCAAGTTTAAGGGGGGGGGGGGGGGGGGTGTTGAAAATAAATTAAAATAAATTTGATTTTGTAATAATTATTCGGGCTTAAGAAATTATGAAAAATAAAGAGCCCAATTAGCCTATTTTCTAGAATGTGAGCCCATTTGACCCATGTTCTAAAAATGTGCTCTAGAAATATCTTTAGAATAGTAGAATGATATGATAAGTATGGAGTGATCTAGAGAGTGGATATTTTTGTAGAATTGTGTAGAAGGTAATTTGTAGCCATTAGATTAAAGTTGTGTTGGATAAATCTTGGCTATTGATTGAGGAAGTGGCCAAGTATAAATAAGTGTAGGATTGCTCATTTTGTATTAAGCCAAAAAATCAAAAACAAGTTTGAGTAATAAAAGTTTCTCTTCTCCAAAATCTTTCTACTCTTCCAAAATTCTCTTTGCCTAAAAGCCTTTCTCCAAATATTAATAACAATCCTCTTCCAACAAAATGGATAATGAGATCTGTATGAACGATGAGTATGATTTCTGGATGCATACTCCATCCAATGACAGTAGTTGGGATTGGAGGAAATTCCATAAGATTAAACTTAAAATGGGAAGATGGTATAATGAAGGGAAATACTGCCTAACATCTAATAATCAATACTCAGCTTCTAGAGGGTAGTTGGACCTACTGGGAGATTTAGTTATAAGAAGGTCTCGCGAATAATCACGTTGCTTATTTAGAGATTAGGTACCATCATGATCCCTTTAGTAGAATTTTAGGTGCTGACAATCAGTGGCTGGAAGCTTGGTTCGATGTTAGCTATCTTAGCAAGTTACCAAATGATCATGTAAGATTCGGTTTGGCGAAGCATAATTAAAAAAGAGAATTGAATTGAAGTTGATAGACTCGTGAGAAGAAAAAGAATATTGATGGAATCTCATTTCGTTTTTGCTTGTGTTTACTGGTACCGCTTATGACTTGTGGGTCATAATTATGAACACAAGAAATATAATTAGGATACATGAGATCTCGAGCATATATCGATGTAATCTAAATGATCTAGGGCACTAAGCATAATTTATATACTTTACTAGAAGAATTTCGTAATGACAACGAGAGGCTATATATACCTAACAGATGTATAATTACATGTTCTCATAGTATGCTGGTCGTACGGCCTATTTATCCAGTATGAGTGATGCCAGAGAAATGGAAGGAAAATATATTTTTCGTTTGCTTGATGGAGCTTAAGCACTCACAAGTATTCTATATAATTGTTGGCGCTTTCCTGAATATAATAGTGTCAAGTAGTTATGAAGTTACTTTGTTTTACGCTAAAGTTGGGGCTGTATGTCCAACTTTAAGTCAATTTTGATGATAAATACTTTAGTTTGGTAAATAAAATCATTGAATTACCAAAAAAGAAAAATGTTTGACGCCGTAATATGATGAAAAGTGCAAAAGTAGCATACCTTGCTAGGTGTAATTAGTTTGGAGTTATAAGCTCTTGAATAATCCAATATGGCCCACCTACTGAAACTATACTTTGGAGGTTCTAAAATTGATTGAAGGCATCCTGAGGCCTGCCCAACCTGTTCTGATGGAGATGCTCCATACTCTACACATATTACTTCTTTTTCTTCTTTCCCTGTCAATTTTAATTACCAATAAATACTTTTTATATATAGCAACGTGACTTAAGACGACTGTACATGCATGTAAATATAAAATAACCCACCTTCATAGCTGTGAAGAGGAACATAGAGGGGTGACTCCTGCAACTCAGCAAATGTAATATGCTGCCAAATACCACTTTTCAGTAACAATGAAACAAGAGACAGACTTTTGGACTTTGTTCCAAATTAAGATCAAGAGGCTGCATTAATTGTTTACCTCTATATTATAGTGCCAAAACTGATCATCAACATTACTTGCATCTTAACTCTTAGGTCGCATGTGTGCTGTGCCGCTCAAGTAATTTATTTCGTTTAATTAAAAGTTGCCAAATTTTTCATTTGTGTTGAAAGATATTAATTACTACCAACTTATTAAGAGAAGGGAAAAAAAGGAAAATTCATAGTAAATGCTAAAATGCCATCAAATTTTGTATTTTAGATATTAATAAGCATCACCTAACAATTGACATGGAGTAATTCAAATAGAAAGAGAACACACAAGCAGAATATATAAAATAACTCGTTAAAATTTCAACAATCTATTTATTTTTTGTGGTAATTTTTAGCTTATGAAAGTGAGCATGATGATATGTATTTTGATTCCTCTCTCTCCCCCCTCCCTCTCCCATATATATATGTGTGTAGAAATAGGCATTTTGAAAGTCAATTGACATACAAGGGGGAGAATGTCCATCGTCCAAAGGATGTTTATATATGTAATTTTTTTATAACTTTTTAGATGAATTCACTATTTTTTTTAATTGTATAAATCCTTATTACAGGTCATAAAAAGATTAGTTAAAATTTTATTATTTTCGATCAAATAAAAATATTTAGCCTAAATAATGTATTTATATCCAAGTCTTATTATAAATTTTATTCGAAAAAATTATCTAAAAAATTACTAATATTTTTAAAAAGGTAAAAAAATATTTTATTTTTTAAAAAAATGCCATGTAGACAGAAAAAATCCACGTGTCAGGTGAGTGCACCCACACTTTTTGCCATATCAGCATCTAGGGGGTAATAGCCCTCAAATGACCAAGTTGAGGGGGGTAATTAAGACCAGGCATAGTTTGAGGATAATACTAATAATATGAGCCAAGTTTAGGGGTGGTTTAAGGTATTATATATATATATATATATGTGGAGGGGGGGGGGGGGGGGTGATATGTATATAGGACTTTTTGTAAGCGTGTATTATTTAGTATCATTTACCTACAAGTTGCAAGTCTTAGCCAATGATTTGGTTGAATATTATTTCAAAAGGAGTTATAGTTTAATTTTTCTTAGACTCAACAAAAATGCTCGTTCAAAGATGTTATAAAAATAAAATATTTAGGTCTCGCCTCGAACCTACAACCTTTACAAACTCAAATATGAGCTTGACCAGTCAATAAAAAACACTCTCTGTTATATTCATTTTTACATAATGGTGCATTTTTTTCCGATGAAGGTGTGTGATGACACCACTTCGATTCATTTGCGTCCGACCCAGTGTGTGATACAACTGGGCTTGGGAAAACTCTGTGATCATTTAAAGTGCACAGTGTCTGATACTTTAAAACTAAAATAATTTTAGTCGATACAGTTTTTTCATTATACTTTTAGGTTCTTTCAATTTTCATTCAAGTTTTTCTTTTGATCATTTAATTTTAATGTACAAGTCGAACAGTGTCACCCCAATTAAAGGCGAAGAAGCGGGTAAAATAGACATACCTTGTGAATTAGGTTATTTCTCTTCAAAAAGTAGAGCATAATGGATCCAAAGATCGGCATTTCCAAGAACCATACAAACACTTTAACAAGAAAGCCGGCCATCCGAGGGGCTGGTATTGAAATTAAATGTGAGGAAATAAAATTGAATTAAATTAAGAATCTGAATTATAAGTTAAAAAATAAAAGAAAAAGAAAAGATCTTAGTGAAAACAGAAAAAGGGAGGAAACTATTGTGCTAAAGTTTAACGCATAATATATCCCAATTTCAATGTGAAGCAAATTCAATAAACTCTCAGTACATCTAGTCATATCCTTGTCACAAATCTTTAGACAAAAACGAAAAACAGACACAAAAGAGAGCACAGAACTATTGACAAATAAGTAACTAAATCATATACTACAACAAACCAATAATTTTCTAAAAATGGAGTATGGGAAGAGTAAGATATACGCAGCCTTACGTCTACCCTAAAAGAGCAGAGAGGCTATTTCCGATAGATCCTCGGCTAAAGAATAAGTGAAAAAAGATAAAGGCAACAAATATGAATAATAACAAGAAAAAATAAGACCGAATAATCCAAGAGAGCAGTTAAACTCTTGGTAGTAATAGTAATCTATGAATAAAAGTATATAATACATAATTAATGCTAGCCAAATGAATAAGACAAAGAGAAACGCTCGACTACCTACTCCTCGTCCACCCTAATCTTCGACGCCCACACCCTCCTATGTAGGCCATGTCCTCAACCAGCTCCAATTATGCTATGTATCGCCTAATAACCTATCCCCAAGACTTCTTAGGCCTACCTCTATCCCTCGTGATATCCACTGAGAATAACTAAAACATATGAACTATATAATTATCCGGTGATTATAGTACTAATTAACGATTAATCTCTGGACTAATTTATCGTACCTGAGAGGTGTTGGAAATCATGTATACCTTTGATATGTGCGCTTTGGTTGTATGAGCATGATTTTCAGGTATAGGTTTTGATGAATGACAAACAATGAAGTCAAGTGTCAAACAACGATATAATCAAATGGCGAGAAGCATACTGATGACGGAATTGCATGAACGAGCCAAAGAAGTTCAAGACCGAAGACCCAAGACATAGGTCGTTTGGTAGAACCAATGTAAAGACAACGTTTAAGTTATCTTATCCTTTGGCTCAACATTAGGTCATCATAAACATGCATAAAATTACTTTATTAAATTATATATATCATAAATATTTTTAATATATACTTCAAACAAAATGATTTTAACGTTTTCATTTCAACCAAAATGGGTTTTGAAGTAAGTTTTCAATTTTGGTATACTCTTGTAAACACAGTGTATATCAAGTGTATATAATCGACCGCTGCCAAAGTTTTGCACACTGGAACAACATAATCGATTGTCTACTTTAACAATCGATTGTTGACAATCGATTGTCCACGTTAACAATCGATTATTTTGAGACAGTGCAACCGGTTTTTAAATATCAAAACAATCGATTGTCTTTGTCCCACAATCGATTGTCGACAATCGATTGTCACTTTCATACAATCGATTTTGACCGTTCCACAATCCTAAATTGATTTTTGAATGTTGAAGAACAATCGATTATTCAGGGTTAAAAATCGATTGTTTAGTCTAAAATCAGGAATCTTTTTTGAACGTTGGTCAGACAATCGATTGTCACCTCCAAACAATCGATTGTTGAAGCACAGAATCAGGGATTTTATTTGTCAATTAAGCAACGGTCAGCACCACTTTTTAACCTATAAAAAGAGGTCTTTTGAGCTGATTTTAAACACACAACTCCTGCATATATTGATATACATATTGATCATTTTCAAGCATCATTTTAGAGCTTTTGTTGAGCCATTTGATAGACAACTTTGTGTTGTTCATAGAGCTTATTTTGTTTCTCTTTATCCACTCTATTGAGAGAGTATTTGTTGTAAAAGAGAGTTGTTTGAGAAGAACATATCTTCTCATTTGTCGGGTTTGCTAAGTACCCAAAGTCTTAGTGGTTGAAGTCTTGGGGTGAGGTATCCTCAAGCAAGTGAAGTCTTAAGGTGCGGTATCCTTGAGCAACTGTAACGGTTTGTTAAGCACCCGTAAGCTTGACGAAGATAGTGGAATCTCGAGCTCGGGGACTGGACTAGCCACATGTTGTGGTGAACCAGGATAAAGTACGGTGTGTTCTTTCTTGATTATTTCAATTACCGTATTTACTTATTCCTGCAATTTTAAATTCCGCAATATTTCAATATTCTCGTGCCTCACTATTCACCCCCCCCCCCCCTCTAGTGAACGGCATAAATTCTAACAAGAGGTAGAATAAAATAATCCCAAGATTGATGGGACTGGGATAAGGTGAGATATCCAAGATAAAATCTGGGATTATATTTATACCATGCTAATCTGGGATTAAATTTATAGAACGTTTGGTTGACGGTACACATTTATCCGGGAATAAATTCATATCCTCAACCAAACACAATATAAATTTAATTTCATACATTATCTCAACTTGTACGTATCAAACAATACCTTAGAGACAAAAAGTATGAGCGTGTAAGTACGATCCCCTATTAAGACTTCTTGTATGTGCTTTTATTGTTTTATAACTTGCGGGGATGGTTGGTTCAGATTTGGAAGGATTCGATTTAGAATCAGAACTCTTAGTTCCCTAATAGTGGCCTAATGACCAGGTTTGTTTTGAGTTTATATTTTGAGTAAACGACCTCGAAAACGAGATTTGATGATTCCAATAGATTCGTATATTAATTTTGGACTTGAACCTGTGTTCGGATTTGATTTTGGGTGATCCGGGAGCATTTCAACGCTTAAAGTGTAAAGTTGGTTCATTTAAGGTTTTCTAATTCTTCAGATTTGGGTTGAATAAGAAATTGGTATTGCCATTTAGGATTCCGAGCCTGAGAATAGTTCTGTATGGTGATTTATGACTTGTACGCAAAATTTGGTGTCATTCAGAGTAGTTTAATATGATTCGATGCATTCGGAGCTAATTGAAAGTTCGAAGTTCATAAGTTTATTCAAGTTGGTTTTAGGGTATGATTCTTGGTTTCAATGTTGTTTTTCATGTTTTGAGGGTTCGAATAGATTATTACATTTATGGACTCGTTGGTGTAATTGGTCGGAGTCCAGGGTGGCTCAAGGAGATTTCAGACTGCTTGGAGCTAAGTCTGAAAACCTGATGTTGCTGGTGTCTGGTGAACGCGGAGGTGGAGGCGCACTCGCGGAGAAGTAATTAGGGGACAAGACATTTTTTCCGTTCATGTTCACATTTAAGGGATCGCGATCGCGAAGGTCTAGGACCGGTAGCCTTCATGTTCGCTTATACAGGCCTGCGTTCATGTAGAATAAAGGGCATGGGTAGGGTCAACCACCTTTGTTCTTCGCGTACGCAAAGGGCTACCCGCGTTCGTGAAGCTTAGGCTGGGCAAGACTTTGCGATCGCGAGACTGCCCTTGCGTTCAGGAAGAAGGTCTTTAGGGCCTGAGCAAGATATGACTTTGCTATTACGAAGCTTCTTCCGCGATCGCAAAGAAGCGTCAACTGTGCAGTATTTTGATTTAAAGATGAGACTTAGGCTTATTTTTCTGGTTTCTCTTTTGTATGGTCCGAATTTGGAGCTTCTTGGAGAGTGATTTTCATCAAGAATTATATGGTGAGTAATTTCTACCTAATTTAAGCTAAATACATAGATTATGGGTTGATTTTAACGGATAAAATATTAAAATTGTAGGCGTTTGTTGAAAAACTTAAGTTTTGATAAAAATGAGATTTGACCACGAAATTAATTATGGAATTAGGAACAAATTATATATTTGAGTTCGTTAAGTCACGGGTAATATTTATCTTCAAAACATTTCGAAATTCGGGCACCTGGGCATGGGGGAGATTTTATGGACTTCTCGAATTTTATTGGAAAATTAGTTTAATAGATAAATTTGGAACTTTTGAGCAATTATTGATTAGTTTATATGATTTTCAATTAGCATCGGATTCTCGGCTTAATTTGGGGAATTCTAGTGAGGTTAGAGAGTCGATTAGTAGACTTGAAAGCGAATTAAGTCTCTTGCCTAATCTTGTAAAAGGGAACTTATCCCCTTAAATGTATTAATTATTGTGTGCTACTTGTTGTGGGGAGCTACGTACGCACGAGGTGACGAGGTCCGTACGTAGATATATCCATGATGATATATTCGTGTAGACTTAGATTCATTACATGCCTTTAATTGTGCTATTTATACCTATCCGGTATATTAATTTTCTTAGTTATGAATGAGATTGAGGATTTTAATAAAGATACCGACTTAGCCTCTTACTTTGGGAAATTTGGGAGATATTTGATAAACTATAGATCTATATTTTCTCGTCTCACATGTGCTTCCGCGAGTGATGTAAATTTATTTACTCTTATGTTGTCTCGTCAATAAAATAAATTACTCTTATGGGATAGGGTCATTCGCCTCGATAGTGTGGCAACATTATTCTTATCGGATCGGGCTGTTCGCCTCGGCAATACCGAGTACCACTATTCCTATGGGATCGAGTCGTTCTCCTCGATAGCTTCGTGCTTAATATTTGAGACTCGATTTGGTTTGGTAATAGTTGGGTTAGCACCTTCAAGACCGGTTATGACATATTTAGTGGTTTGATTAAGACATATGTGTTTGGTAATAGTTGGGTTAGCACCTTTAAGGCCAGTTAGGACGTGTTCAGTGATTTGATTAAGACTTATGTGGAATTACTGTAATTACTTTTACTTGCTTTATTTCTACTTATTGTACATTCACCATGTCTACTTATGTATTTCTATTTCTGTTTGACCATTAGTAAGTGTCAAGTTGACCCATCTCCTCTATCGGATCGGGTTGTTCGCCTCGGCAATACCAGATACTTACTAGGTACGTATTACTTTTTGTACTCACGCTATACTTTTGTATTGAATGTGGAGGTACTGAGACATGTAATATCATTGGTCACACAGGTACGTAGCCTCACTTCTATGGAGACTTAGTGGTGAGTTGCTTGCCTTGCTACTATGTGCAGCACCGAAGTCTCCCTCTACCTTGTGTATTATCTTTGTCTATTGCTGTTTAGACAGTAGTTGTATTAATTTTATATATTCTCTAGATTGCTCATGCACTTGTGGCATTAAGTTTTGGAGGCTTTTAGCATTGATGTACTGTTGTACTTATCATTATAGTCACTACAATGGATGTATTTCTCATGCTTGTATTTTGTTGAGAAAAAAGTATGTGCAGTTGCATTAGATCTTACTTATTTCATTCTTTTATAAAGGAAACTTTTATTTTAAATATTAAAAAAGGGTCATTAAATTATAGGTTTACTTGTGGGCTTGCCTAACGGCGGTATTAAACGCTATCGCGACCTATTATTATTTTTGGATCGTGACACCCTTCAATTATAACATTCTTAGTTTACTCTTAACGAGCCTCATCCCTTAAATGGAAGGACATGACATGTATATGATCACAATATTCAAACAATAATTTGGTATATGTTCTTAAATTTAGGTTAACACCACAAAATTTATTTTTTTAACTATGTGCCCAGTAGTATGTGTGTATATATGTGTGTATGTCTATATATCTATATCTGTTCTAGTGTGAAAACATAAAGACCCTTACAACTTGTTTGGATGATTGTTACATATACATAATGTATTATATTATATTGTATTATATTGTACTATATGATTTGATGAATATAATGTTTGGATAAATTGTATCGTTTGCCGTTGTTTCATGATATCACATACCCGCAATATAAAAAATAAGCTTGCAGTATTACCAAAAAAAAATATGATATGAGATAGAATTATTATATAAACAATTAGGGTAAAAGATTATTTAATTATAATAAAGGGTAAGGTAAGAGAAAAAGACAAGGTAATGATGTGACAACACCAAATCGGTTGTTATATAAAGTAACACTTTCCGCCTTTACATAACGATGAATTTAACGGTATTATACAATAAAGTTTAAGTAACAATAAAACAAATATTGTATTTAAAGTAACAATAAGATACAATACAATAGTAACAACCATCCAAACAAGTTGTTAGTAAAATATCGTTCGCATTTTTTATCATTTATAAATAGGTTTAACATTAGATAAAATTATAACATAAGTAACTTTTCTAATTTTTAGGACTTTAAAATCAATTAAAATTTAGTTAATAAATTTTTTTACTGACAAGATTTTAAAACTAATTGCAAATAACAATTTTTACTTAGTAATAAAACTAAGTAGAAAATCCTAATATTTAAGATTTTATAATTATTTAAACAATATATCTTATACAAATTTCCTTCTCTAGAGCCCATTGGTACTATAGTATAAACTATAAGATCTTTTATTATTTAAAACGTTTAGATTATGAGTTACCAAAATGTACAGGCGTCAAAAACACAACAATTTTGAAGACACAAAGATCCTAAGTTGATATTGGACAAACATATAATTATAATTAAATATTTAAAAATTAGGATGAATAATAATAAGAATTTGAATGAACAAAAATTAAGTAATTTCCATTAATGGTGAGATCAAATAATCAAGTTCTTAAATTAACTAACAAATAAAAGAATATGATTCGACTATTTTTCAATTGGACATATAAAAAAATTATTTGTCAAGTTGACAAAACTCTTAAAGTACATTTATTTTCGTACGAAGAGCATTAGCAGTGAAAGAAACTTAAAAATAAGCAAATTTCTTATAATATAAAATTAAGATTCAAATCGACAAAATACAAATTTGAAAGAATACGAATAAAATAACAGAAAACGAAATGTAATATAAATGAGTTATCATTTGTTATTTTCTTCTGTCTTGCATTTAATTAAAAATGATAATATCACGCTTTTTTTAATATTAATTATATTTATTTAAAATAGAATTCAATATTAGTTGTCCTTTAAACTTTACATTATCACTATCAATTTTGTTGGAGGTATAAAGTCAACATTTTTATTTCTAAATTTCTAAATAAATTTAATGTATGATCTATGTTTGATTTGACGACAAATCATTAAAGAATCGTGATAAGAGTATTCTTATGTGTTAATTCCAGTATTAGGTTAGAGAAGTCATAATATTTTTCATGAAATATTCCGATATAAGTCCTTATGAATCATAATAAGGGACCTGAAACTTTTGTGAGATATAATTTTTCATGTTTGATCCAGCTGAATTAGAACAACATTTCTCATTTTTAGGCTTTTTTATAATTTTATATAACTTAAATAATTTATGTCATAATATTTAGTCAATATTTTTAGAATTATATATTCATTAATATGAGTACACTTGCAAAGCCCATATTCTAAGATCGGTATATATATAACATTTGAAACTTGTGATTTCAAAAGTATTATAATATTTGTACGATTATAAAATTTTTGATATTTATAATCTTAAACATGTCATAATATAATTACTACGGGTGATGGGATGCTAACCTTTGACGTTGGCTCGGAGATAAAATTCATTACTATGGGGACCAAGATCAACATCATCAACAGCCTTGTATGTCTCTCCTTTAGCCTTGAGAAACCCCATGATATATATGATATCTTCTTCAAGCCCAAAGCGTATATGTATATATGGGAGTAGAAATCAAGGGTGGTGGGTTGGAAGAAGAAGAGGAGATGTAATTAAAGATATATGAGAGGGGGTGGGGGTGGGGGTGGGTGGTAGTTGGAACTAGGAAGAAGAAGACAGACGTGGTGTACTATATAGGTAGTTGGAAGCGGAGATGGCAAAGAGAGACGGACAAAGAACAAGTGAA